>CM077252.1:17867839-17882839 GCA_039654775.1 Spinibarbus caldwelli | reverse complement strand
AGTGAGCGCTAATGTGGTACATTTTTCAGGCAATGTTCTGATGAATCTGATTTTAATGGTAGACATCACGCTGTTTTTGAAGAAAAACACATTCGGTCTCGCAACAGCTCTCCTGTAGAACACGACAGTCACACTGAATATATTACGAGCCATTAGACAGTCGCACTGACATCAACAACGTGGCTTCAAGACATGCTGATTCAGTCTCATACCCGACAAATCGTGTCTGCATGTTATAAGTTGTAATGCTGATACCACATAAAATGCAGTCAAAGCTCACATTATGTCTATGGACTCCCCTGCTCTCGTGTTATTAATGAGAAGTGGGCAAATTAGTCACCCATGCAAACATCAAAACAAACCTCTCTACTCTATTAGATATTAAATTCACACTAACAAGCTCGGCTGATTTTGGTAAAAGAATGTGAAAAAACAAGGCCTTGCAACTAAAACATGTTTAGTGCCTGGTTGCATCTGAAATTTCTAGCAGGCTTAATAAAACTTGTGTAAATGAATGAATCTGAGTTATGAAAGCATTTTATGCATCCATATCAGCTGACATGTAGGGTATCAGTATATTTGTTTCCTAGGAATTAAACCCATGCCTTTGACGCTGCTAGAGCCACTCTTCATTTAGCTTTGGTGAACAGTGAAGCTGTACATTTTGCAGTATTCATTGCCTCTTGCACAAGCTCATTTGATTCAACATGTCCACTGTTGCTCAGCAAATATAGATTTTGTGCTGAATTTGATAATTATAATGAACTGACTATAATCTTATTAGCTAAGCTGCTAAAAGTAGATAATTACTGATAAAACAAAAACCTTGTTCCTATTGTGATCAATCAATCAATCAATCAATCAATCAATCAATCAATCCATTCCATGGAAAACTACCAGTAAAGTAAGAATTACTTTTTTTTACTACTTTGGCAGCTTTTTTTCTTGTTTTAATTTTAAGCTCACTTAATTAATGACTTGACAAATGATTTACAATGAATGATTTACAGTGAATTATGCGTGTTTTATGCAAAGGTTGTTTAATTCTCATTCTTCCCCTTGCAAGTCACCAAAAATAATAAGCCTATCAATGAGAAAGGGAAAATAACTCTTCATAACTCTTTGTATTCATGTTGGATTGATGTGGTTTTGGATTTTTTTTTTTTTTTTTTTTTTACAAAAATTTTAATTAAATGACTCCAAAACTATCATGTTGTGCAGCCATTAGGTAAAAAGTAATAACACATTTTCTTTACAACTTGAATTCATGTAAGTGTACACATCTTAGTCTTTCATTTTAAATAGTTTTAAGATGAAGTAAAAGTTTTTTTTTTTTTTTTTTTTTTAAACCACATTATATTTTATGACCGGAACTAAGCTTGACTTTTCATAAAAGACTAAATTATCTGACATATGAAGGACTTAAATTATGGTACACAAGTCGGAAAAGAGCAACACACAAAAAATTGGTTCTTCAGTGATTCTTCAGTGGTTCTTTGGGGTGTTTGAGGTACTGTATATCACCACTGCCATAAAAAGAACCCTTTAAGGCCCTCTATAGTTCTTTTTAAAGGGGTCATATGATGTTGCTAAAAAGAACATTATTTTGTGTATTTGGTGTAATGCAATGTGTTTACGCGGTTCGAGGTTCAAAAAAACACATTATTTTCTACATACTGTACATTATTGTTGCTCCCCTATGCTCTGCCTTTCTGAAACACGTCGATTTTTAAAAAACTCATCGTTCTGAGATGCGAGGTGTGCTCTGATTGGCCAGCTATCCAGTGTGTTGTGATTGGCCGAATACCTCAAGCGTGTGACTGAAATGTTCACCCCCTTACCATGTTGTGATGGCGTGTCCCGGCGCGACGAGACTAAAACAATAAAACCCATTATAAACGAGGCATTTGTTGCATTCATTGAGGACATAATTACTGATTATAATGACTCATATGTTCTTTTTATGCGTTGTGCCACGCCGCGTAAACATAACACCATAACACTTTCCTTGCGACATTGGAATTGCCCCACTTTATAGTGTTCACACCCATAGTGTTCACATTGTTTGAATGAGCCATTTTAGGAAGGCGTGGCAGAGTCTTAACTTTTATAAAGAATATCTCTTTGGGTTTGAGACTTTAATTTTTGCAACTTTACAGATCTTATATATAAACAAACAGCTTGTAACACTCCAAAGACAAAGGAAAACATGAAATCGCATCATATGACCCCTTTAAGGATTCACTAACTCTCTCTTAGTCTTTAAGTTTAGTTGGGGAAAGAATTTAAAAAACGACATTAAAATACAGAGTATTTTCTGAAGATAACATGGTTCCCAACCTTTTTGCTCCCAAGGCCCCCCTATAAGGAAATATTTCAGGGCCCCCACACAAGAATTTTTGACCTCAGAAAATCCGAAAAGTGAATCAAAACAGCTTTTACCATTGTAGTAAATTCCCATTCGCACACATATGAGAGTGGAGTAAAATATCTAAAATCTAAGGAGAAGAATGGGGTTCCTCTTTTGCAGGGCTGGGCAACTTCGGCCCCGGAGGGCCACTGTTCTGTAGAGTTTAGCTCCAACCCTAATAAAATACATCTGAACAAGCCAATCAATGTCTTCAAGTTCACTAGAAAGCTGCATACAAGTGTGTTTGATTAGTGTTGGAGCTAAACTTTGCAGGACAGTGGCCCTTCAGGACCAAAGTTGCCCATCCCTGCTCTTATGGTAATTGCTATATAGTACTGAAAGTGGTTCCCCTATGATTACAAATCAATGAACCTTTTTTTTTAGTGCTATTTAGCATTATTTCTGTTTAACGTGAACCAAAACATTATTCAGAATTTCTCGTTTTGTGCGCCACGGAAAAAAGTCATGCAGGTTTGGAATGACGTGAGTTTGAGTAAATGATGATTCATTTTTGTGTGCACTTTCCCTTTAAGGCAAGAAATATTCCTCCGAGTCAAATCAGCTCATGCTTAGATAAGGGACCTGAAATCCTAGAATCGCTCCTGCTGTGCAGCACCCTGAATTTTCGGCAGTTGAAAGTCTGCATTCTCCCTCACCACTTCCTTGTAGAGTTACCTTAGTAATTCAAACAGATGGTCCATTTTCTGCTGCTTTCTCAAAGTCAGCGAGAAAACCAAATTGCTGCCGCCAACCAGGCTCTTTTGTCTCTATATTGTCCACCTCGCTCACAGTCCCTTGTTAATTTCTTAAAAGAGAGTGCTGACAACAAAAGGTGTCTGTGATTCGCATCCGACTTCTCCTTTCATGCACTTCATCGTCCAGCTTGCGGTTCGCTGCAACATCTGCCTCACGTCTCAAGTAGAAGCTTGAATGTGAAATGAATGGCGGCATTGTGTGAATAAGGGCCGTAATAACACATCCTCCTGAAAATGATGCCACTATAATGGAAGCTCACATTGTTTTTTCTTCCCTCATGAAAAAAATAAATAAAAAATGGGAACAAGACAGCTCCTGACAATGACAATCTAGCATCTAAAGATTTTCTTTCTGCTTAAACGCTCAGATAAAGAGATGCTGCTCTAAGCCGGTTTCATTCCCGCCTGGCAGAACCGGTCTGTGTGGTTCTTTATCTGACTCTCATTCATGCGAGCGCTCGTTTATATTTCTTATAGCTCTTGCGTTAATTGCTGTCTTCATTAATGTATTTACCACAGACAGAGAGCCTCGCTATCATCTCTTTAGCAAATCACGCTATTGTGTAGAACAGAGCTAATGTGAACGTGTTCTTTAGCTCTCGTAATGGGCAAGAGCCGGTTAATTGGTATCTAGGGAGAGCTCAACATATGTCCCTACATTGACAGCTGTAGCTAAATGGATAAATTGTGCATTTTTCTCAGAAACACACCTTATGGAAACAATATGTACTGATGGTTCCCATATCCTGGAGATTGTTTCACTGATATATATTACAGCCCTGATATAAGACATGCAGAATTAAAACATTCAAACGCTCTTAAATTGATCATATGTACTCTTTTGTAGCTTTTTTTTCCCTTCACGAAGTCTGCTTTGTTAGTAAATGTTAGTAAATGGAAAAAATGTGAAATGTTGTTAGCAAACCCATTTTAGTTTGTACAACAATCTATTGTACAATGTAGAGATTAGTATTTTTGGCACATATTGGCATATTTAAATTGGTCTCTAAATAATAACATCCAAAACTAGTATTCACATGCAGGTAAATTAACTAATGCATTGAATAATAATAATAATAATAATAATAATAATAATAATAATAATAATAATAATAATAATAATAATAATGCTGTATTTTCCAGAAAATAAGTTGCACCTTGCCTTAAGTTACACCAGGTCAAAATTGCATTGTTGAGAGAAAAAAAGAAAACACAGATAAACCACCTTGATGTATTATTATTATTATTATTATTATTATTATTATTATTATTATTATTATTATTATTATTTATTCATTTTTTCAGAAATAATTTAAAATGCTGGTAAATAAAACACAACTTTTACACAAATTAAAAACACTATAAATATGCATTTTATTTCCTGTCACTCCACAACAAACACAATTTATATTCCAGGAAATGTGGTGATAATAAATATATATTATATTCATAGTGAATATTATGTTTTTATTTTTGTAGTGTAAATATACTTGCCATGATTGTTATTGTAATATTATTGTATCAAAACAGAAGTAAATTGATTTGAAAAAAAAAAAAAGGTTTTGCATATCGGTTATCTAGCACGTAAACGCACAAAAAATTGTATATGTATATTATATTCATAGTGAATATTGTTTTTATTTTCGTAGTATAAATATACTTGATTTGATTGTTATTGTAATATTATTGAGTCAAAACAGAAGTAAATTGATTTAAAGTGTGCATATCGGTTATCTATAACATAAACACACCTAAAAAAATTTAAACACACCCAAAAATATCATATTAGTCATTAAAAGCATTATAAGTCAATATCTAGCTCATTATTCCCACAAAATGTTGATTTTCATGTCAGCAAATTAAATGCTACTGTACTTTTAAGACTTTTCTGTAAATGACCTGTTATGATTAACTAATCACTTTGGCTGTGAAAATATTGGTTTCAAATATTATATATTTATTTAATTTAATTTTTTTTTTTTTTTTTTTGAAAGTCTAGTTTCTGCAGCTTAGTTTAGATAAGCAGACTGAGGATGGATCTTTTATTGTAAATGTTAAGGGAATATCAAGGAAAGACTGATTTCAGTCATACATCCTCTTTAAATTTCTGTGTTGGATCTCTGCTCTTAAAATGATCTATTGAATTAAATGTGATGAGAGATCTACAGTGATGACGAACAGTTCTAGGTATATTTTCCTAGTGTTATTGCAGAGGCCTGTGCTCTGAGTAGATTGATTGTGGTGTGCAGTTATAGGTAATGTTGTGTTGGCCATGACAGATGTTCATGCTCCAATGAGAATGAAAGTGAGAGAGAGAGAGAAGTGGCTGCTAAACTCTTGGGACTCTGCCAGATGCTTCAGGTCTCCATGACAACTCCCCATACTGCTCCTCTCCCTTTAAACTGTTATATTTTTATTTTTTTATTTATTTATTTATTTTTTGTCAGCACTTCCAAAATAAGTTAATTAAAGCTGAGGAAAGGGAACATGCTGGGTGAGATGACAGGAGGTCTAAGATGATTTGTGATGGATAACTGCACTCCGTCATTTATTTATTTATGCCATCAGAAGCTTGCTGTAATTCCTTAATTGGTAAGCAGCGTGAATGATAAATGGTAATTTACAGAATATGTTATCTATCCCGTGGACTCTTTTTGTTGATATTGAATAAAACATCATATTAACATGCATATTAAATAGCAACATCGCTTTATAGGTATATTTAAGCAGTTTTATGTTTACAATCATGTAATTTTGGTGAATTTCATACATTTTGAATTGTATGTTTTGTTATATTCACCTTTCATGATGCAAGATACTTTTATATTTTCATATAACGTCAAATATATTTGTATATGGAAACCAGTCACTAATTTCGATACATCTGTCAATCAGCCAATGATCAAGTTGATTGGATGGTTTCTGTATCCTATTATAGTCTCCAAAATACCTCAAAATAATAATGATAACTAGATTTTTTCTTTTTTAGCATATTCAAATTTCGTCGTTTTCTGTCTGTAGCACAAACAATGTAAGACAAGTTGCACACTGAAGGTTAATACTAATATGAGGAATAATAGTGATACACACCTTACATTAGCAAGCAGCTCATAGTTAAAAGCCCCAAAATGTTTAATTATGTTTTTCATAAGGATCTCTAATGAATACTGGATCCAGTCATTTTCTAGTGAGTCAGGCATATAAGATGGTAATCTTATAGTAATTACTTTCAAAAAGATAAAACAGACAGGCCACTCAATTTACAGCGTAACACAATATATTTGGCCTCTACATGACATGGCCTCCTTTTTGCTGCTAGTAAACAATAGGTGAAAGGAAGCATTCAGCTGGCTTAATATTGACAGGCGGCTCTATGATGAAAAGTGGAAAATAGACTTAAATTGGATTGACGTTGCTGATGATGAAACTTAAATACAATAAGCTGTTCAAAATCTATTTTATTTTGTAGTATGGCATGTTGTTTTATGAAGAAAAAAAGTGGAAAATAGACATTATTTATTGATGCTGCTGGTGATGAAACTTGAATTAAATAAGCAACATTCAAAATCAATTTTATTCTGTATTGTGATGTATTTTGTGTCAAACTGGATATTAAATGAGAAAACCCACACACCAATCAAGTTCAAAATCCAAGATCCATTGAAATACTATTTTATTTTCAAAATAAAAATTTTCAAAAAAATGTTTCCCCCTTTTTTTTTTTTTTTTTTACTAAAATTTTCATAAAGTGACAAGCATTGCTTGAAAAACTGAAGATAGTGCAGGATGGACTGAAACATTTCCAGTATTTTTCCTTTTTTTGAAATTGTGTTTTATTTTATTTTATTTTTTAATTTTCCCTTTTTCATTTTTTTTCTGCAGTCGCTTATTTTATTTTATTTTATTTTATTTTATTTTATTTTATTTTATTTTATTTTATTTTATTTTTGAGCACTTTGGACCTCGTTGTCACTGTATGAAAATATTCAGTAAAAAAATGTTAATCAGTGGATCTTGGACTTTCAACTTGATTGATGTGTGCATTCCATGTTGTTTTCTACTATGTGAATTACACACTCAGGAAATACTTAATACGCCAGACTCTGTTTATATTATTATACTAGATTGTAGCCATCAGAAATCAGTCGGATTATGAAAAGAGGGTGTTTGCAGTTCATTACGGAGGATTACTATCCTCCCAAAACATCGGCAGCACTCATTGGTCAAAACTCAAGAGGCCTTGGTGATGTCATTCAAAAAGGAAAGTCGTTTAGAGCTTAAGGTGGTAGATAGGGTGAATTTTAGGTTCATACTTTGCATTGTCGCCCATTTTGATCTTTTTCATAACAGCATGGATGAATCTACAGGTTTCCTGCTCTACGTGTGAGTGAGCTCTCATCCTGGCTCAAATTCTGTATCTTTGAGCTCTGAGTGGGGATTTGAACTATTAGATGAATTGTATGGTGTGAGAATTGTTAACAAGAGCAGACTTTTGTTCAAAAATTCTTAACGCTGGCTGCAGATACAGTATGACGTCCACCCACAAACTGCATCGGACAACGTGGCCCCACTCCAGTCTCGCTTCCCTCTCCTTGATAATAGTATTTCTGCAGGAAGTGCAGGAGGAGAGATAGATAGATAGAGAGACAGGGAGATATGAAAAGGAGGAGGGGTTATCCATCAAAGGCTTCAACTAAGGTTCGGATCCTCGGTGAAGATTAGGAGTGTTAAAAAAGATGGATCGCTATTGTCACAGCTAAGCATCATCCCCAAATGCTTAAATTAAATCTAAAAATTCTCTAGGGTGGCCCAAATTACACCAGTAATAACTGCAGTAGGGCCAGACCAGACCGGCTTCACTCATTATTAGAACTGCACAGACAAGATTGTAAGCTTGACAAATTATTACCATTAGCTTGTATTAACTCAATTGATATGTGACGGGGAAACTGGGGCGGCTTTGCATGTGTGTTTGGCATAAGGGTTGCTCATAAAACACTTTGTTCAGGAGGTCGTTTTTAACAATTCTAATGATTTTCCCTTTAGCGAACCTAATTTTCATTACACAATTTCAGAGATAATTGACCCTGTTGTTGCACCACTGTCATTTTTGCTTCTGCTAACATTGTTTCATGCAGGACAATCAGTCACTCTCTCATGTTTAATTACAATCCATTCAAATTAAATGTGCTGTGGTTTTGTGAAGTTAAAACTCTCTTTTCACTGTCCTTTTGTGGAAAGAGCAGTGTGAACATTGTGCTCCTTTTGTATTTCTCGTAAACAAGTCATACATGTGTATAACTGTATGAGGGTCCTTGTGAAAAAGAAGTGAACTTAACTGTATGGAATGAGCATGTGTTGTGTACTACATATCTTGAAATTATATTATTATATAATTTGTATATAAAACCTGCTTGCAGATAATATAATATTAATGAAAAAGGCTATGTAAGTACTTAAAGAGAGTACACTTTTAAATAAAATACAATGATAATAATGTCAAATTAAACTTTTTATTTTAAATTACATTTTAAATCATAATTGCTTGTCATGATCTAAAGTACAATTATTTTAAATACAATCATATTTTAAACTGTAACTGTCTACAAATCATCTTTTTTGTGTATTTTCAACAGGGGAAACATTTATTTATTTATTATTTATTTATTCGTTCGCTCGTTCATTCATTAAGTACAAAATTAAATTACATACACTGTATATAAAACTGTACCTGCAGATTATATATTAATAAAATAAAAGGCCACTTAAGTGTTCTTAAAGAGAGTTTTTATGAATGCCTGTAAATACATAAATACGTATTTATTTAAACTAAGTTCATCCATTAAGCCCAAAATAATAGTATATACATTTAATATAAATTGTACTTGCAGATTATATGATATTAATAAAACGAAACGCCGCTTAAGTGTTCTTAAAGAGAGTTTTTATGAATATCAAATAAACAATTTTACTTTAAAGTGCATTTTAAATCATAATTATTTATAATTTTTTTAAACACAAAGTAATTTTAAACTGTAACATTCTACAAAATATTAATAGTATATACATTTTACATGCATTTTATATAAATTGTACTTGCAGATTATATGATGTTAATAAAATAAAAGGCCACTTAAGTGTTCTTAAAGAGAGTTTTTTTTTTTTTTTTTTTTTTATGAATGTCAAATTAAAAGTTTTACCTTAAAGTACATTTTCAATTTTTTGCTATGATTTAAAGTACAATTATTTTGATGTGTTGACTAACTTATTAAAGCTAAAGCATGCAATGTCCTTGATTATAATTTTAACTGACATTTACACACTAATATATTTTAAATGTACTAAATTGCAACTTAATCCGTGCAAATGTGTGATTACAAATCTATTTTAAAAACATGACATATAAACTTTAATAGAAATTATATAAGTACATTTTAGTTTACCACAATAGCATTGTCAGTAAATTAAGCACTTTAACCATATTTCAAAGACTTTAGAGTTATGACATGATGTATTTAAGTTCTAATTAAAATAGGTGTTCTTTAATATAAATGTAAATTATATATATATATTTTTAAATTTAATTGGAATTGATATGCAATTAAATGTCGGAAGACATTGCATTCAGGTCACACTTATGTATAATTTATTTCCATAATAAGTACTCTTTATAAAAGTATGCTAAAGTGTACTTTTCTTTCACAAGGTGGTGAATAAACGATGACAGAGTTTTAATTTTAAGTGAACTGTCACTTTAAGTGTATCTCTTACAGTGATAACACAATTGTTTCACATTTGAGCGTTCTCAGATTCTTTAGTTGACATGGCTTATTGGTTTTGACAGTTCATAAGCAGTTATTATAGAAACACAGCTTCTGTTGGCTGGCTTCAAGCCTGTAACTATAAAACATATCTTTGCTTTTGCACTGAACAGGAATATGTCCTGTTCTTGTCTGTGCCTGACATGTCTATATCCACCTTCGATGAAATTGCGAGAGTCTCATGGAAGTAAGTCTTTCCAGTCGTGTGTTCCTGGATAATCCTTCAAGGCTTCACTATTCTGCTGCCATGACAATGAAACAAAATGCACTAACAGAGCTGGCATAGAGCGTGCAGAGCCCTTGGGGAGACAGCTCAGTTTTTGACATGTTTCTGAGATGTCTGTAATCCAGTCTGGAAGCTGGCAGCACTCCTAAGCTAAACTAAGTCCACCTTGCATTAGCATACATTTCTTTTGCCACTGAAATCAATATGAACAAAAGCTAATTACTAAGCCATACGCTTAGTGCAGAAGGTGCTCGTCTGGCTGTGCTGTCTTAGAGGTCTAGAGAATTTTAGATATGGTCTTTACATAACTTCCTAATAGTCAAACTTGCTAAAGTAATTGTCGATTAGAATAGATCAGTGGCAGCCGGTGTGTTTTATGTCTTGGTCTGCAATGTTATTTATGGGACTTAAAGGGACAGTTCAGCCCAAAATTAAAATTCTGTCACCATGAAATTGTCTTTTCCCTATTGTGTGTGTGTGTGTGTGTGTGTGTGTGTACTTGTTTATGCTAACCAAATGTTCCCACAAGGATAGTAAAACCTGAAATTTTTGACATTGTGGGGAGGTTTTCTGTAAGAGGTAGGTTTAGGGGATAGAAAATATCGTTTGGTCAGTACAAAAGTAATAGAAGTCTATGGAAAGTCCCCACAATTCAAAGAAACAAATGTGTGTGTGTGTGGAACATAAAAGATGATGTTTTAATAAATCATAATATATTTTTTTAGTCAGTGTAATGGAAGTCAGTTAGCTTCAGTGTTGTTTGGATCCCAACAGTCTACAAACTATCTTTCTTTAGAATATTAGGAAAAAAAATATATCAGAAATTAAATATCATAGAAAAATATTCCGTTATTTTTATTATTATTATTATTATTATTATTATTATTATTATTATTATTATTATTTTTTTTTTTTTTTATTATTTTATTTTATTTTATTTTATTTTATTTTATTTTATTTTTTTATTTTATTTTATTTTATTTTATTTTAAAAAAGAATGAATATTAAGTAATTCATTTATTTTAAGTACATTTATGTACTGTTTAGGTTTATTACATTTTACCGCTTTCTTTCTTTCTTTCTTTCTTTTTCTACATTTGTTTTATTTTTTATTTATTAAATGATCTCTTACAAAATAATTTAGATATTACATTTTTTATTTAAATTATTTTTAATAATTTTTTTTACTTCTACAGAAAAAAAGAAAAAAATATTAAGTAATTAATTTATTTTAATTACATTTATTTATTATTTAAGTTAATTAAATTTTTACCACTTCTCCTTCTTTCTTTCTTTCTTTCTTTCTTTCTTTCTTTCTTTCTTCCTTCCTTCCTTCCTTCCTTCCTTCCTTTCTTTCTTTCTTTCTTTCTTTCTTTTTCTTCATTTGTTTTATTTTTATTAATTAAATTTCTCTTACAAAATTATTTAGATATTATATTTTTTTATTTTAATTATTTTCATATATTTATTTTTTTTACTTTGACAGAAAAAAGAAAAAAAATATTAAGTAATTAATTTATTTTAATTACATTTATTATTTAAGATAATTACATTTTTACCACTTCTTTTTCTTCCTTCCTTCCTTTGTGTTTGTTTTAAACTCATATTTATTTATGTATTTATTTATTTATTTATCTATCTATCTCATCCTAAAATTATTTGTATAGTACATTTTATTATTTTCAATTTAAGTGTCTTTATTTATAATTTACTTTTTTTATTATAAATTTTTTACCTCTCCAAAAACAAACAAACAAACAAACAAATAAATAAATAAATGGTTTTAAATTTGCTTCAGTAACTATATTTTGGTGGAAATGTGTAGCTTTGTAGATTTGCGCTACAAATATTTGGACCTATGCTAGTTGTGGTTATAGTTTCTGGTTCATTTTTATTTACTTTCTTACAGAGTATATAAATTGTAATTACATAGATTTAACCACTGTTACTTTTCAAAACTACATTAAACTCTCATATACTGATAATCTAGCAATTAGCAAAGTACCAGCTACACTTTTGATCAATAATATATGATAATTGGATTAACAATCCTGTTTGATAAATAATATATCCTGTCAGCTTGATGAAGATCATTACCAGCCAGCAAACCTTCATGACGAGTTTGTGGGAATTTGTAACAGCATGCCAAGCCTTTGGCACTGTACATGCAGCACAGCCTTGTCCAGACAGTATTTCGGATGAGCAGACTTAAATTATCTCTAATGAAAATCTATGCCATTAGTACATGTGTAATTAGTGGCGAGCCTGTATTGAAACCCTTGAAAGCCATGGCCTTCTGGCTCTCTGCCTGCCCTTCTATAAGACAGTCTAAATCCTCATTAGCTGCATGGCGTCCTCCTTTATGAGCCCGGCCTGTTATGTTACACCTTTCATCTACTCTACAGAGCCTGTCGGTGATCATTAATGGAGTTCTGAAGCTCTATTAGCTTTATGCTCATGATGAATTGATAAGGTACTGTACCCAAGTGCCCTGTTGTAAATATCCTGTAGACAGACTTCTTATCTTTTTAGTTTCAAACACCTATTCTGTCTTTAACTGCTATTGATGATCAGTTGGATTAAAAAAAAAAAGCTTTTTTTAATTTTTAAAGTTTGATGTTGTAAACCATTTTCTATTTGTGTGTATAAAAAGTGCTGCTAAGCTGCTAAAGCTCTCCTTTTACAGAAAGACATACAGGTTTGCAGGTTCATTTTGAGTGAACTGCCACTTTAAAAATGCCCATCGTCATTATGCAACAAATGTGTACATTTTGCCTGATTAGAGGGAGATTTCAGAAAGAGCCATGCCCAGGCCTCTTGGCTGACAGACATACTGAAACTAATAAAACATCACCCGCTTTGGGTATTAGCTAACTAAACACACACATACTGAACAAATAAATAAATGTGCTAAAATCTGAGCAAGTTAAGCTCTGAATAATAATCGTGCAAAGCATGATATTGAAGCATAGCTTTTTATGACATGTATCTTGGCTTTAATATCATTAATTTCTCTAATTCTCTAATCTCTGTTTTTAATTGTTTCTCTTAGACAGCAATGCGATTAAATGGAGAGCAAGCAGACTTGTTGAAGTCTTTTTAAATAAATTAATACTTTTCTTCAGCAAGGTTGCATAAAATTGATCAAAAGTGACTGTGAATACATTTATAATGTTTGTTTTTAAATAAATGATGTTCTTTTGAACTTTGTTCATCAAAGAATCTTGAAAAAAAAATATCATGGGTTCCACAAAAATTTCAAATGGCAAAACTGTTTTCAACATTGATAAGAATTAAATGTTTCTTGAGCAGCAAATCAGCATATTAGAATGATTTCTGAGGAATCATGAGACACTGAAGACAGGAATGCTGAAAATTCAGCTTTGTCCTCACAGGAATAAATTACATTTTAAAATATATTCAAATAGAAAACAGTAATTTTAAATTATAATACTATTTCAGAATATTAGTGTATTACAGAATTTTTATTAAAAATGCAGCCTTGGTGAGCATAAGAGACTAATTTCAAAAATATTAATAAATCTTAACTTTTGAACAGTAGTGTGTGTGTGTGTGTGTGTGTGTGTGTGTGTGTGTGTGTTGAAGATTACTGAAAAATGTTTACTCTGTTCTTTTCCATAAAATATTGGCTGTGGGCTCTCAAGTTCCAAAAAAAGCTTGTGTGCTCTATTTGAAGTCTGCCTATTTAAAATTGATGCATCATTTTTGGTTACAAGATACCCAAGAAGCAATGTCGCCTGGTGTCATAGACATGACGCAAATGAGATTGAAAAGAAATTCATAGAGATTTGGGTAAACGATGACAGAAATGTCAGTTTTGGCTGAACTATCCCTTTAAATCTCCTGAGCTGTGACCAATAAAATCTGACAAGACAATGTTGTTTTTAGAGAATACTCTTGATAGTTGTTTAGAATAGCACTGGACGAATAAAGCCCAGCAAATTGTGCCAAATTCCTCATCCACCATCTTGTGTGATCAGACTCTGTTTAGTATTTTTCAGTGATGCTGTTGTCTCTCGTATCCCGAGTGTGCCCAAGTGAGCCCATCCCCTGATGAGAGAGAGCTCTTAGCTCAACGCAGACAGAAGATTGAGAGGCAATGGGGTGACAGATATTTGCATAATGCTGGGGGAAAAAGGAAAGTGCAAACAAGTCGTCTTGCCATCACTTCCTGCCTTAACCGCCTGCGTCGCTGGATGGCAAATGGCATTTTCCCTCCCTGCTTTTCTGTTTCCTTGTACACTCTAAAAAATGAAGGTTCCAAAAAGGGTTTTTACAGTGATGCTATCGAAGAACTATTTAAGGTTCTCCGAAGAACTTTCAGTGAAGAAGCTTTTTCCACTTTAAAGAACATTTTGTGCAGAGAGGTTCTACACTTTTAAAGTAAAGGTTCAAAAGTGGTGTTTTTACAGCAACAATCTTGAAAATAAAGGAGCAAAAGAGGGTTTTCACAGCAATACTAAAGAAGAACCATTTTTTGGTTCCCCCAAAGAGAACCATTTTTTCCTAGTGTGAAGAACATTTTAAAACACATTGATGCGCAAGCCAGTCAGCAAAGAGTTTATTGACACGTCTAGTTTGACACATCTGGTTGTATCAGAAAATGGAGGCGAGAATTATTATGTTATTTATTCATGTGAATGACGCGAAAAACATCCCGCGGGTAATCTTATTAATTTTATTTGCATGAGTAGATTACATTAATGCAAAGATGCGAATTCACACCGGGTGACGCAAATTTGGCGACACGATTGCCGCAAATGTACG